>CAEGAG010099989.1:0-12826 GCA_903067065.1 Brachyrhaphis terrabensis
TATATATATATATATATATATTACTATGTAAATGTAAATGCAATAAGAAGCGGAAAACAACTTTTTCTGTTTGATCCCTCATTGACTATTAGCAAGTTTATATGAAAGTGGATGGCAAACACATTTTAGTGTTAATGTGTTTATTTATGTGTGAATTCAAGTAAACATGTTACAGTGGATTTTCGCCTATTCTCCGTTCAGTATTCACAGACTTTTCAGTAAAACTCCAAATTATTCAAAACCACAGCCGGCTAGCAGCTTTCCTAGAGGGAATTCCTTGGGGAAATGCTAAGTGGCACGGTGTTGGGTGGCATTTGCAAAGCAGCCAATCCAGGAGTGCCATTCAATTTCCTTAATGCTGATTGGTTGTACTGTCTAATAAGAGACTGGTGATATTAGCTTTGCAGCAGAGCTAAGACAGGTTTCACTGTGTGTATTAATACATAATATAGTATATTTGTTGTTTGAACTATTAAAATATACAGTTGTAAATGTTTTTTGAGGAGCCTCAAGTATTCATGGATTTTATGAACTGTTTCATGAACTGTGAAATGAAAATTATTTTTGTCTCCTGAGATTTTCATACTTGTAGGTGAGATTTTTGCCTCGAAACATGACATACAGTTGTATATGTAGGCTACTTGCAATGTGGCAATCAAGACATAGTAAGTCTAAAACCACAATATCCATTGTTTACACAAATATTCTTTAGAAGAGAGTTATTGTATAAAGAGATAGTTTCAATAATTTCCTCATGTTAATAAAGCAGGAAGCTTTTTGTGTTTTTGAGGTTTTAGATATAACTCCCCATGTTCCACCATGCCACTCATATTATGGGGGGGTGTCTCAGTTTAAATCCACGGTCAGATGGAGTGGCTTCAATTAATCTGCATGCTTTAGAGTCTTGAAACGTTTTCAGGTCCTGGAGAGATGACAGACTGAATGATATGCTGGAGACTGCCTATCTACTTGGCACAAGAAGTGGAATACCAGATGGAGTCAGTTGTGGCATTGTAGAAGTGCAGCAACATTGTTCATGGCGTGTATCATGTCCCCTGTTGTGTATTTATTTATTCAGTTCCCATGATGCTCTCCAGAAATCTGGAGTGGCTCAGCGCTGCCGGCATACTCACCCCAGGTTTTACTAACTGCATCAGGTCACCAGATGGCCCGTCTTCAACCTGCAGGCACAATTCCACTCCTGATCAAAGCAGAGATGGATGAGGGCCGTCATCTACAAATTTTACCAGCTTGACAAACTGTTGGCAGAAGGTGCAGCTGTGTACAAGGACACTCATGTGATCCTATTAATTGTGAGTCATTTAAATAAAAATAGAGTCAGAATTCTTCAAGTTTCAAGTCAATCAAGTTTATTTGTATAGCACATTTCAGCAACAAGGCACTTAAAAGGGCTTTACATCATAAAAATACAAAGTCAAAGAACACACAGTCAGCACTTGAGAAAACCAGTAAACATCACATTTTGTCAGGTGCCATCAATACACACCAAAATGTTGATCAATATTTCTTTTATCAGAGTTCAAGAATAATTCTAACCAGATGCGTTTTAGTCTAGATTTAAAGTCACTCAGTGTTTCGGCTTTTACCATTTTCTGGAAGTTTGTTCCAGATTTGTGGTGTATAGAAGCTGAATTCTGCTTCTCCATGTTTGGTTCTGGTTCTGGATGCAGAGCAGAACCAGAACCAGGAGACCTGAGAGGTCTGAAGGTTGATTCAGCAGCAGCAGATCTTTAATCCATTCAGTGATTCATAAACTACCAGCAGTAGTTTAAAGTGGCCTGTCTGAGTGAAGGACTGTAGAACTGGGTGATGTGTTTGTGATCCTGGTTTTAGTCAGAACTCCAGCAGCAGCATTCTGGATCAGCTGCAGCCAGAGGATTAATTTATTAGTCAGACCTGTGAAGAAGTGGCTGTAGTAATCTATGCCACTAAAGATAAATGCCTGGATGAGTTTCTCTGATGCTGGAAATGCTCTTCAGGTGACAGAAGGCCAACTTTGTAAGCTAAATCCTTAGCCTGAGCAAAACAGAAAACTGCATGTTGGTTGTATATTTACGCCAGTGCTTTCTGTCAAATATGTCGACATATTCAAGATGTTGAAATAATTTGATAACTACTACATTTATTTTGTTTGCAATAATGTTCTTTACATTGATTACAGTAATCAATTGTTCTGCAGACAGATTAAAAAGAAAGCAGCGGTGCACTGGCCGATCACCGATCTTTACAAAACCTGACTTGCTTACTTTTTTGTGTGTGTGTGTAAAATATAGCGAAAAAGTCACTAACTGGAGGTGATTGTTGTAAACCATGCAAATGCAGATTTGACATGGCAGGCAGGACTGTCCATTAGCCTTCTCTCTCGGCAGAGCAAAAGGAGACAGTGGCTGATTACTGTATAGGGCCCGCACATTGGCTCTAACCCACGGGCCCACATCCTCCTAAGTCCGGCCCTGTGTTGCACGTATGACTATACTGTGGCCAAAGTCTGCAATAGAGTGATGAACAAGCCGATTCTTCTGAATGGCTCTTTACTATGAAGAATAGTAAAGACCCGGCTCTCAGTGAGAACCGTTCTTCATTTTTATAATGCTCGGTGCACACTGCAGTAGCTATTTCTATTCTATATTATTAACAATATATATTTATTTAATCATCGAATAAATAAATATATTCGATGAAATATATTTATTTCATCGAAATATATTTCATCGATGAAATATATTTTCATCGATGAAATATATTTTCATCGATGATGAAAATATATTTTCATCAATTAAAGAATTGACTTCAATTAAAGAAGTGGTGTCTTCTTTAATTGAAGACACCACTAGTCTTCAATTAAAGACTAGTGGTGTTGCAGTGTGTGTGCCTGTCTGTTCTGAACTTTTGTAGAAACAGTTATATGTTTAATCTTGTGTTTGCATTACTGCTAATTTGTTTTTGATTATGACATTATATGATTCCTCAGTCAATATATTGACACTTTTCAATTCATACCAGTCTGTGTGGCTTCATTTAAAATTTTTTTTCATTTATATTTCCTACCTGTCTGCCTGTATATTTACATGTTCCCTATAGTTTCACTTGGTTCGTCTTTCAGTCATACATATTTCTTTCTGAACTTGTTGTACGTGGGTCACGGAAAATTATACTGAAGGTCATGGAGAGTCATGGAAAAGTCATGGAATATTTTTTCTAAACAGCAATGGGAAGCCTGTTGTGAGATCGATCGCTTTGTGCAGCCCAGCGATCCTGCCAAGTTCAAAGACCTGTAGCCGTTTCACCTTTCCCAACAGAAAATCATGTCATTTTTAATTTTATTTAATTTTTGACTTTTTTGAATTATAGTCCTTTGGTCAGTTGATTAAGAGTTTGGTTAGATTAAGGAACGATATTTGGAGATTTTGGTGCACGCAAAAAATGATGGTTTAATTACAGAAGACGGGTAATTTAAACCAATCACTGTGTCTCATTTTCCCATCTCATAGGAAAAGACTGGCATGGAATTTATATTAGTTGCTGGTGGATCATAACCAGGTAGATGCTTTAAAATTTAAAAAATAAAAAATGGGAGCAACAAGGGCAATTGTTCAAAGCTACTTTTAACCATGTTTCGACTGGTTGACAGAACCCATGTTACTGCAGCCTAACAGCTGCTTGGGATTGGCTGGAAAGTAAAGTGACCACTTTTAATAACCCCACTCTCTGTCTCTCTCCCTCACTCACTCACACACATGCGAGCGCACCCCCCCACACACACACACACGCATACACCCATACTCATAAATTCCTCCCCTCTTCTGCTGTTGTAGATAAGACAGTGAGGTGTGATCTGTTGTTGGACACCACTGAGCTAAACTCTTATCGCACATTCAAATCCTTGTGGGTCACGTCCTGTGGCTTCCGCTCTTCCCCTCTCGCTCTTTTCATTCTCCCTCCTCTTTGCGGTCTCTTATCCCTTGTTCTCTTCTGTCTTGTAGTTTGATGTTTTGAGTCGGTTTGTGGACGTCAGAAACCCACGGCGTCATTCCTGCGGTGGTGACTTTGTCTACGTTTGCCTGCACAATATTTAAATGCGAACTGCTTCCCTCTTGAATAAAATATATAACTTTTGAGGAATAAAACCATAACCCTGAAGAATTCCAATGCCTGTGTGGAATAATGTGGTTCTGGGTCTTCTTTAAATAAAAATACCTTTTAAAAATATCTAAATAATCCAAAGAAATGTGGGAAAATAATAAACCTATAAAGATGTAAGCACAAATGAGAATTCAGTCCAAACAATTTAACAACAGTTTTTCAGATTGTAATGAACATTTTGTGTCCTCCAGATCTTTATTTGAATCTTTACGTCTTTTACACAAATAAAACATTTTAGTAGACAGAACACTGTACGACTTTCTCCCTTGACGCTCCATAGACGCTAAACCTGTTAAATGCAAATAAATCTCCAGGTCCTGATCACTCAGGTTCTTAGTTTCCTAAGTTAGTTGCAGATTTTATTAAAGTTTTTAAAACAATATATTGGAATATTTAAGTTTTACATTTTGAGGTCACTGTTGAGTGGAAATCAGCCTTTGTTCTCCTATTGATTAAAAGCAAGAATCCCTCACATGTTCATCACAAAAAGATTGCATCTAAATTGTGTATTTTAGCATAATTGTTAAGAAGCTCATCTCTGAAAAGCCAATTTTTTTGTCCAAAAATGTAATTAGGCCAAACCACCAAGCAGGATTTACCAAACAACATACAACAATAACTGTCATGAATAAGACTGATAAAATGGAGGAATTAACATAGAGGTCAGCAAGATGCAGCTTTTATTTTGGTAATCCACTTCAAGCTGTCGTCAAGTAAATTTGCATTTTAGCTTAATACCCAGCTCAGAGGGCAGCTCAGAACATATTTAGTTCTAAGCTACATATTTAAGTAACTTATATAAACAAGTTGCATGTTGTTGTTTCCGTTCAAAAATTTTGCACATGCATACGGTGCTGGAAGGACGGAAAGACTATTATTTTTACCTGCCATCCATAGCTGTGCTGCTGTAGTAGAACAAATCTATTCACTAAATGAAAGCTGGAGATATTGTGATTTTTCCTTTAATGCAGTGCGCCACAGTAACGGGAAAAATAACACAGAAAAACTGTTCAAGTTTAACTGAAAACCACTTGTATTTTTTTCTTCTGCTCTCTGTGTCGGCTATGTTACACACTGACTCATTGCCATAGCAACTGACTGACAACAGCTCCAGGAGTGTATCATAATTGAACACTAAAAAACATGCAAACATTTTCCCTCACAAAGAACAGAACATTCAGTCTGTTAGAGTTGAATGTTTTCAAGATTGATGTTCATTTTGCACTTATTAATCAGTGACCGTCTGAAGACAGTGATGGTTGATTAACTAATCTAAACACCTGCTCTACTGGATGACCTGTCAGACTTGGTGTGTGGGTCACATTTTTTTTTTCATCTTTTAACTAAACGTGCTGTGGCGAATTCCACAGCACGTTTACATGTTACCATTGTCAAAGTCAAGCTAGCATAACTCAACTACTTCTTTGTCTATTTGTATTTATCGATTACATTTTTTTCCTGACCTAGTTGACTAGTTGTCGCAGTGTTGACAATTTGTCGCAAAGTACAGCATCCCTTTTTCTTTTATATATCATGTATACATTTAAGATTATGTTGACAACTTAACAGCTAAAACCAATGCTAGTCATCGTCAGCCAGCAGCTTTTTCCTCTCTAGCATGGAAATGCTGATACTATTAATGGAGCCTTGATTGGTTGATGAATCTACTCCTCATCTGCATTTCCTGTAGATGCAAGTAAAGTTCAAAGGATCAATGCTCGACCAACATGTTTGTCTGCTGGTATGATGAGTTTGTGCTGATATGGGTTGAAGGATTTTTCTTTTGTTGTTGACAAAAGACCACGAGACTTGCATGACTGTTTTGGTTGTTTTTACCCAGAATGCCTTGCATTATAGCCCGCTGCGTGGTTTTGGAGCAGTCTCCAGTCCGCTTGGTGTTCACATATGCATTCGAACCGCACCAGAGTTCTCTTCAACCAAACCAGGACCGGGGTTTTAAGGTGGACCAGAGTTCACATCAGAGTGAGATTGAGTTACATCTGGACCCTAGATAAACAAACTAGAGTTGGATTAAAGTGGAAAAAACAGGACTGGTGTTAGCAAACCCTTAACAAATAATTCCATGGCTGCTATTCTACCTGTATGTGTCATGGATCAAAATGTTTTTTTTTTGGGGGGGGGGGTTGTCTTTTTTTAGTAATTAACATTTATATGAATTAACTATATGTTTACATTGAAATGTTATTCTTATTAAATGCATCATACCAACAGTATTTAAAGTCAAAGTTCTTTATGAGATCTTCAACTAAAGAGATCATGAAAATCCCTTTGGAATAAGGTCATTATAATCTACTGACATATGTTGAGCCTAGTATTGGACTGTAAAACATAAACTATCTAAATAAGACTATAAAGCAGTGTTTGGCCTTCATGAACACAGCCTGTTTGTTTCACTCCCATGAACACAGCATATTAATGTGGCTAGCTGCTAATTAGACGCTGTTAATACTCTCATTCATCACTATCAGGGTTGCAAACAGCATTACAGTGAGCGTATGAGTGTTTGTGCGAACATGTGTAGTTTTATTTACCGAGTGTGGACAAAAAACTCTTGAGGTTAATGGGCCTTGCTTATGCATAGCTCATTTGTATTAATATGCTTTACCACAACACTTCTGACTGTTCACATGTTCACAAACATTTGATTTTTAGGTAGTTATACCCAATTAGGGCAGATTGAAACAATGGGTTAGCTAGCTTCTTTAACTTTGACGCAGCGAAGCCAAACATGGCCTATGATCACACATCAAGGTTGAGCTGAAAAACGCCCACTGGGCAGCATCTGACATGACAGTAGAGAGAGGTGAGCAGAGTGAGATATTGATGAGAAAATATTGGAGGGAACTGAGGTGGAAAGCTGTGAAGCTGATGATACGCCCAAACACTGAGCACCAAAATTGAATGTGACTGAATTCAAAAGAGCTGAACGCTCTGAGGACAGTGGAAAACCTCCTTTCTGTATATTTCATCATAAAGCCCAATTAGTGTGTCCACTCTACTGAAGTGGTAGGCAAGGTAGAACTGGTGAAATATGTGACATAAAAATTGATTTTGCGACCAAGTGGCTGAGGGCAGCTTTCGTTTTCATTTAGGGGTCCAATGGGCTTGTAACTAAAAAGGTCACCCCTTGTTATCCATGGCAGGAAAACTCAGGACAAGAGAGAGTAATAGTCTTTTTTCTCCTTTTAGAGATTGGTGCCACTGTTGTTCACAATAACTCAGTTCATTTTATAGATTTGTTGAGAGTGATCAAATAAAATATAACTTTGCTAAGTTAATCTAAAGTATTAACAATCATTTTATTTATTACCCTTGTGTGTTTGCACTGTCAATAAATGAGATGCTGGCATAACTTGCTTAGCTGAGGTGGAAGTGTTGGGTACCTAATAGCTCTATGATATAGATGTGGTAAACTCAGTTCATTTTCAAGATTTGGCGTGATATGAAGAAATTACGAATACAAAATAAAAGTACACACACATAATTACAATTTCAGTTAATACATCCTTCCTAAAAGCTAACACCAGAAGACACACCACATACAAATCTTTTTTGAGAAGTACATTTAATGCAAGTGTCAGGAATATTATGATTGAAATGATGTAATATAACTGGAGTGATATATTGGCTTGGAATTTGTGTTGGCTGACCTTGTGTGAATCAAAGTGCAGGCTTCTGACCACTCCTCACTCAACATTCTTTCTCCAAAATTTGTTTTCCATGATTGTAGAATTCTGGTTGAAGATTCCTTACATTGGTCAACAAACAAGGAGTCACCTTGAAGAGACACCTGCCCTGCCATGCAGGTGACTTAATGTCTTGTAATAAAGACAAAGAGGGTAGATTGAGATTATTTTGCTCCTTGGACAAAATGAAACTGCAAACCAGAAGATATTTGTAGGAATGTTTTGTAGGAATATCATATTTGTTTTTAAGTTCTTCAAATGACATGAATCCCCATAAATCCACTCGGTGTATAGAGATCAGACACCTTGGCTATCACCTTAGCAGACCAGAGATAAATCTTGGGTCTGCTCTACCTAGTCCAAAATCACTGTTGTCAAAAATGGTGAGAATTGGTATAGTTGTTTTTCCCCAAAATAATCAAGTACTTTTTGTCAAATCATCATTGTATTTTTTCAGAAAAGGGTTTTTTGTTTTCTTAATAAGCTTTTTCCTGTTTGATGAGCACATATAAAAGTTTAGAAGAAAAGAAATCCACTGGGATTGAATTGTGACCCATACTGGGGGCAATGTGGTAGTGAAATAAAATATGGCTGCCCTGATCTGGGCAGCCCAGAAATACCATAACAGGTTTGGTAGCAGGGATTTAAATGTTACACGGGAGCAGCTCTAGTGTGCCAGACGCCTGCTTTAGACCGGCAAGAAGGGCATCCAAGAGTCAACTTCCATCCAAAAAGTGACATCATTCAGGACTGTAATAATGTTTAACACTCTGGAGAAGAAGAAAGGAACCGAAAAGAAAGAATGAAATCTTTTCCCACCATGAGTTCAATGCCATCTTTGTATCCTTGCGGTCCCTGAGAGAGAAATTATCGACACTGGTAAAACAGCAGATTTTCCCTCAGTGTATTTCTGCAAACCTAGGTTTGTTATTGTTTTTCTACTTCTGCCTATAATCCGACTTCTGGGCTTCATGCGGACATCCACAGAGAACCTTATAGACCATACTGTGTTGGCACTGATTACAAAATTTATGTCACAAAAGGCTTCGCTGTTCAAAGAACAGTAGAGCGGACTTGGAGCCACGAATTAGACATTATGTTCATTGATATAAACTGTTTGGGGCATCTGGAAGAAAGGCTATCTGGAAAAAAAGAAAACATGTTCTTCTCTCTTACTCAAAATATTGTCAAAAACAAAAAGTGAGCTCAAAACCTTCTCCGAGGGCAACTTTATATCTTCCAACTTTTCCCTCACTATGTCTCATTTAAGATTAATTAAAATATATTCCTAATTCAGATCGAACCTTTCTTACCTATAAAGAACTCTCTCTCTCTCTCAAGTGTCTGTATGCAAAAGCAATGAGTGATGTGTATTATGTCTATGGATGAAAAAAGAAACAAAGACTTTACTTGTCCGGTACTTACACTGCTCATTATTCATTCCTCTCTTAATGGACAATAAAGCTCAACAAGGAAGCAATGAAATAAATGTTTTTAACTTTCCTTTCAGCCTTTGTTTAACAGCTCCAGTGCCTGATCACAAAAGGTAAATCTGCACCGCTTCATTACCTTTTTTACGACAGACGTTTTAATCTTTAATGACTCTCCCATGACCATGATGGAAGTGTTGTGCTGCACCACAAGACTTTGCAAGTCTTCAGTAAATCTGCTCTTGTAGCTGAGTCCTGATATTTTGCTTGTACAACAGAAGTCTAGAACCCAGAAGATTTGACAATTATAATCGTTGAAGTTTAGATCCACTGATTGTTTTGATGTCTGAGAAGTCTTTTTTAAGAATAAAGTCAGAGAAATGCATATAGAGAATATGCATATGCATATGCTTTTCTCAGCCACGTAAGAAAGCAGGAGGAAGTTCCTAAAACTAGACTTCTGAATCTTTATTTTCTTCAAATTCTCACAGTCATAAATCAAAATTATCCCATGAAAAATGTATGCAAGATATTTACCTAAAACATTAAAACAATGGAAAACTGCTTGTGCATTATTAGAAGTTCATTAAAGCTTATGGTGCAGAATCATTTTTCTTCAGTTCACACATAGGTTCAGTTTGGGGGAAAAAAATTAAGAATTATTTTTTTAAAATTAAGAATGAATTTATTTTGTTTTGACTTTATCTAATTGTAATCTAGTTTTGTTTATACAAATGAGGACTTCATAAATCCTCATTTAAATCATAGATTGAAAAGTTTTACCTTCAGGTCAGAGTCATACATCACCAATATGGGCCATGCAATCTCCACACACCAAATTCTAATTTTAAAGTCAATGTAAAGCTAACTTTTTCATTAGTTTTAACCCACTTCAAGTTGAGGTAAAAACAGAATAAAATTTAAAGTCCTGAAGGAAAGTGGGGAACTTAAGGCTATATTAAGATATTACTCCATTGTCTGACTCTGGCAGTAAATTATGAGGACTCTGCAGAGTATTTTAGATCTGATTTCTGCAGCTTAAAATTAATAATTAAATAGGCAGTGCCACGCTTCAACCAAAAATAATCCAAGTGGCAAAATCAACCTATGAATACATTCCTTACACTGTTGAGGTTTCTCTCCAAGTTCTTCCATTTTTGCTCCCATTTATTCCAATCAAAGCTCAGAGGAACAGTCCATTACGTTGTGTGCTGTGTCTGAGTATGTCCATGGCTGTGGGCTGACACACAAGAGGGGACGAGAAAGGGGGTTATGGCCTTTGCTAATGCACTACTTGTTTGTCACATGTGTTATCCACTGGTTGAGCCTCATAGCCACCATTCTCAGATCAACAAAAAATACACTGATTGAAGATCACAGCCATCACAAAAGTGTGTCTTGCCTTTTGTGATTGGAAATGTTGTCAAGTTTAGCTAAAGCTCAGCTCATGCCAGTATGCATAACCTTAAAATGTACTGCTTCTCTTGCAGTAGAATATGGATTGTACACATGCTGAACAGTTCACTGGTCTTGTTGAAGAAAGGAACATAAAACCTCAGTTCATTTCCTTATCCCTCCCTCAGTCTTAAGAGATGGTCAATTGGACCCCACAAGTTTTTTACTTTTTGCGCAGTCACACTGACTCCACGTGCACTTTTACATGGGGTTTTGTGTGTGTGGTTTCAGGAACTGACAGTCTGACAGGACAACCCCCCCAAGTCTACTTGCCCATGTCTGACCATGACATCTACCAAGCTCCTCCTGAGCATCGCCCTAAGACCACAGGAGGGATAAATCTTCTTAGTATCAACATTAGTTTCTCTCCATGTAGCAAATAACAGATGTCATGTCACAGTTAGCTTGTTGAACAGTGAATAAGAACTGAGTGGGGAATGCTGTCAGCTAGGCCTTTTTGTAGATTTTAGCTTCAAAAAGGCTAAAATTAGTTTGAGTTGTTTAAAACAACTCAAATTAAAAATGTCCATGACTTTGTAACACCAAAACTAGTAACTAGAGTTTAAGACTCCGACCATTTAGATTATTTTGCTATATTCCATTGATTGACATAGATCTCTTCTATGAAGGCTTTGACTTAATACACTAAGTCAGATTTGTGTTTGCAATGCTTATTTTAGAAAAGAGTGTTTTTGCTGAAAAGAAGAAAGATAACATGAAAGTCTCTGTGAGAAGAGTTGTCTTGCAATCCAGAAGTTGTGGGTTCCATTCCAGCTTCCTCCTACCAAATGTGATCTTATCTTTTGATATATGTATCGGTGTATAAATGTGTGAAGGTTTGTAAATACTGAGGTTGGGTGATGTGTAACATTTTCCCATTTGATCTTTATCAGTTCAACAAATGATAATGGGCTATATATGCACGCAGGTTATTCACCTACCTGCAGGTATATGTCACTCATCATTAGTTTGGACTTTTTTGTGTGCTAAACAGAAACGGACAAATTTACATATTAAAGAACATAAGTCCAAAAATAGCTGCCAAAAATGTACAAAGTCACCTATTAGGGATTACTTTGGTTTTAAACGTGATAAAAATGCACAGGATGCTACCAAAGTGGTTTGTCACTTGTGCAGATTCAGCAAAGGACTTAAATGCATCAAATCTACATGGTGATGTTTCACCCTCAGGTTGAAAACGCTACACAGTCACCAAGTGCCTCCACTCCATCAACAAACTCTGAAGAAGCTTTTCATCAAATACGTTTAAATATGAAAAGGACAGACCAAGATAGACTCGCCGCACCTCGGCTGTAAATATCTTTCAAAAGAAAATGCATAAAAAGCATTTCACACTGATGTCACAAATGACATTAATGTCATTTGAACTTGCCTACTGGAAAATGAACATATTTTTTAGTGGACTACATCTTTTGACTTTGATCAAAAGCAGTTATTACCAGAACTAAGAGAGTTCCTCATAAGCCAAAACACTTACTTTTAAAAATTCCTCATTAAAACAAAGAACCGGTGAAGGGCCAAGTCTTCCCAATCTTGGGGCAAATGTGGCTCTAGTGTAAAGCGTGGTGTGATTAGAAGCTTGCCACATAAATTTTCTTTTCTCTATCATTTAGACTGATTCAGCCTTACAGTAATAGCAACATTGTTCAGCTGAGATAATGGCGACTAACTTGCCAACCATATTTTTGTAAGCTGTACATAAGACACAAACGTCTGGTCTATCCTTGGGTTAAAGTTCCAGAAGCCTGAAGGCGTCTAAACATTCATTTGTTTAGACACCATGGAAATAACTGGTCATTCAGGAAGGAAGCATGTTCTGTGACAGACATGACAATAGATAGATAGATAGATAGGTAGATAGATAGATAGATACTTTATTGATCCCCAGGGGGAAATTCAAGGTCCCAGCAGCTTCGGACACACTAAGACATTACACACAGCAGACAAAGAATAATAGATAAAAATATAGATAAAGAATAGATAACAATAGATAAAAATACTAGAGCAGGTAGATGTGTGCATGTGAACAGTAATAAATATGTGCATAGG